>CM028131.1:1049187500-1049207500 GCA_016271365.2 Neoceratodus forsteri
CCAGGTTCCGTAGGTAGAGGAGGACATCGTCCGCGTAGACAGCAATGCGGTGTTCCTCATTACCTGCCATAACTCCGGAGACGTCCTGTGATTGCCTAATTAGTTGTGCTAATGGTTCCATAAATAAGGCGAATAGTAGGGGGACAAAGGGCACCCCTGCCTAGTGCCCCTATGAAGAGAAAAGGGGGTGGAGTGATGTCCAGCAACCCTAACCCAGGCTTTAGGGGAGGTGTAGATGTTGGAAATGACTTTGATTAATGCCCCAGGGAGTCCCATTGATTCCATAACTGAATATAAAAAAGGCCAATAAACTCTGTCTAAGGCCTTCTCGGCGTCGAGACTTACCAGGACTGCTGGGGAGCCTAATACGTTCATCTCCCGAATAACAGGATAGGTTCTTTTAATACCATCTGTAGTGGTGCGGCCTCCTACAAAGCCCGTTTGATCTTTATTAACAAGCTGTGGGAGAATGGCTTCTAATCTTTGGGCTATTATTCCCATAAATAATTTGTAGTCTGTATTCAGTACAGAGATTTGGCGAGAAGATTCGCATAGTTGTGGGTTTTTCCCCGATTTGGGGATAACTGAGATCGTAGCATATGCCCATGTGTGTGTGTTGGGGGGGGGGGGCGCAAGTCACCCTGAAGGACAGAGTTACAAGTTTTAAGCAGAGGGGGCAGGAGGAGCTGTTTTCCTACTTTATAAAATTCGGCTCCATAGCTGTCAGGGCCTGGGGCCTTCATAGTTTTAGCATGGGCCACTGCATTAGTAACTTCCTGCATTGTAATTGGATTCAACAGTTGTTCACCCTGCTGTGGCGTGATTCTGGGAAGAGCATGCAGGAATCTCCTTATGGAGTCGGTGAATGCAGGGTGTTCTGGGGTGTATAAAGTAGAATAATAAATTGTGAATGCCTCAACGATATCATTTAAACTACTCAGAGGTGTACCTCTCACAGGGTGGCGGCTGGATGTAATAGTGGCCAGTTTCCTTTGTTTTCTGGTTTGATATGCTAGCAGTCTTGTGGCCCTGGAGCCGACTTCATAATACCTCTGACGGAGAAAGGAAAGAGCAATTTCAGTCTGCTGCAGGGCTAGTCTGTCTATCTCTTGTTTAATTTGCTGAATTTGTGGGAGTATAGTGGTGTCACCATGTTTGTGCAACATTTGGAGAAAATGCAACGTTTCCTCTAGTTGCCTTTTATGTTGTTTACGGTCTTTTGCCTTTTGTGAGGTGTAGTTTATAATGTGACCACGTAAGACCGTTTTAATAGTGACCCAGAGAACGGCAGGTGAGGTATCAGGATCAACATTATCGGACAGAATTTCGGAGATTTTGTCCGTAATAAACTCCTTAAACTGGTCAGATTTTAGATAAGCTGGGATCAGATGCCAGAATGAGTTTCTTTTTTGGATACCCATCTTCCAGGAACTCATTACAGGTGCATGGTCTGATAGGGTGATATCTCTTATCTGTGTATCCCTTAGGTAATCTAAGTGTTCTACTTGGGTGAAGGTTAAATCAATTCTAGAGTAAGTCTTATGGACAGCTGAATAATGTGTATAATTCCTAGAATGGGGGTGCATAAATCTCCAGGTGTCAATCCAGCCAACTTGAGATAGAAATCTACTAAGAAACATCTGTTGGGGGGTTTTCCTTGGGGGGCCAGGGTTGAAGGAGTCCTTCTCCGGTTTGGGGAGAATGTTAAAGTCACCAGAGAGCAAAAGAATTCCCCTAGTGAATTGGGTAATTTTGTCTAGTAGATTTTTCAGTTCGCCCACAGGTGAATCTGGTGGAATATAAACATTCGCTAATGTGACCTCAATTTCACCAATCCGCCCCCGAAGTACCAATCTGCCATTCGGATCAATCCATTTTGACTCATAATGCCAGGGGACCCTCTGTGGGATTATTATTGCGACTCCTCTTCTCCTGCCCCCCCATAGGAGGAGCTATAGACCTCACCTTTTGCAATTCTCTCATGCTCAGCATTGCTGAGGTGAGTTTCCTGCAAGTAAATAATATCTGCTTTGGATTTCTTCAGCTGCGTAAAGACCCTTGTTCGCTTTATAGGGGGAAGTGAGTCCATTAATATTCCAGGAGATGACCTTCAAAGGGTTTTCCTGCATGGTAGGATCTAGATAGAGTCAGATTAATGCTAAGGGCACTAGGCAGTGATAAAGAGACTACTACATATACAGTCTGTACCTCATACCATTTTGTAGAAAGTTTAACATAATCCGAAATTTTAAACAATTTAAAATTATAACAATTTTCTAGAAGTTTCAGGGTTAGAACTTCTTCTGAAAGTCGATAGCCTCTTAACTGGCAATCAAATCAAACAGTAAATTCAGCATAAACTGTTATAAGTAAAGACACTGAGAAAGGTGAAGGTATGCAATTAGCATAAATCAACCAGAGCCTACAATCTCAATGGTAATAGATTAACTATTAGTTAACAATTAACTTGAACTTCCAAGCACCGAGAGCTTCAAGAGCACTCGGGAGGGTGAGGTAATCCCCACCTAAATAGGGTATCTTTGGTAGGTATACCCAAAGCTCTTCTAGAGGTGGAGGGAGAGGGCTGGGGTTTTTTTTGGCTAGTCACTCTCCCTAGCAAGCCGTCCATTAAGTGAGGAGAATTCCTAAGGGGAGAGAGTCCTGGAGTTGCTGTATGGTGAATACTGAGTAGGTGGGGGGGGGTGTGGAAAGGAAAAGAAGGAAAAAAGAGGGGAGGAGGGTTCAGTGTACAGTGGGTTAATCTAGGTACCCCGTAAGTTGCAAACTTTAATTACTAAAAGGAATGGTCTATTGCCACTCCTCTGCTAATTATCACTCCAAAGAAAAGTTATAGGGAGGTTAGTTAGATCAAGGGTGGGGCTATGTTGTAAACACAACATAGTGAGTGTATTATAAAGGTGTCATTTACAAGACATAAGACTTCTAGTTAAACAATGTATAGCTGTTGTTAAAAAAAAAAAAAAAAAAAGGGGGGGGGGTTTACTTTCCAGATATAAAGAGCAGTACATAGTCAAAACCGAGAAAGAGGAAGAAATCGCTGAGAGCCAGAAGGGCGTGGAAGGCCAAGCCTGTCATGCAAAGACCAAAGGCTAACAAAGGCGTTAGTGTTATTATGTGTGTTATATTCTGACAATGGCCATGATAATTTTTGTTCTCCCTTACTACCTTAAAAATCATTGGAGATAGAGAAGGGGAAGAGTGTAACAGTCCAGGGAGGGAAGCATTACTGATTTAATAATAATTAAGCCTTGAATGGGAGCAATTTCCCTAAGATGGTGAGTGCACCTGATCTCCAGGCTGTCATAGTAACAGTGAGGCCGCTCACCTGCATTCTGCAGAGAGCCGCAGTATGGTAAACGGGTAAATTAGAGAGAGGTTCTGAAAACGTGTACCGCATTAGCCCAATTTAGAAATCAACACAGGAGACCCAGGAGGCAAGAGAGCACCAGAAAGAGAACAGATCGGTAGGAGCCGAGGGTTAGTATTGTTAATGAGGTGGAGATTTTAATTTACAAAGATGACCGGCAGGTCATTAGACTAAAACCTTGAATAATCCAGCTGACAGCTGGGAGGTCATCGAGGTCCATTAAAGGTTATCCTTGCTGTCTCTTCAAATCCGGAGCGCCAGGGTAATGTTTCAAAGAGAGAGGCGTTAAAGCCTAAGGGTAATCCGCCAGTAGTTTTCCTTTGCGAAAGTTCAAGTGTCTCTCCTCGATTGGTCCCACAGAGAATCTGCGATCTTGCGAATCATAACCATCCCTTGGCGTTTCCTGGAGTCTCGTTGTCTGACCTGCCAAGCCTGCTGGGCCAGTTTTGCAGCCAGTGTACCTCTGGTAAGCCTGCTCGAGGGGATTTGTACCTCTATGCTGTATTTTTTAAGGGATTCAGCCGCTTCCTCAGCCGATGCAAAGGTGAGCTGACGACCTGTATGATAGATTATCAGCTTAGCAGGATAGGGGGTTCTAAAGTGTATGCCCGCCTTTTTCAGTTCCTTCAATATATGGCCATAGGCTCTGCGTTTCGCCATGATTTCGGGCGCATAATCATTTTCAAAAAATAGCCTGTGGTCTTTGTAGCTAGTCTGACCTTTTTTCCAGGCAGTATAGAGTATGAGCTCTTTTTCTTGGAATCGAAGAAATCAAACCAGCATGGCTCTCGGTCTTGCTTGAGGCCTGGGCCTAGAGTGCGATGTACTAGCTCAAACTCAGTGTAACATCAACGGTACTTCTAGGATCTGCTTCAGAAGTAAGCGGATAAAATTATGGGGATTTGTTCCCTCTTCCCCCTCTAGAATCCCTGAAATTCGGATATTATTACGTCTATTTCGGCTTTCGGCATCTTCTGCCCGTTCCTGTAAGGTCTGCACATACTGATTAAGCTGCAATATGGCCCTCTCTGCTCTATCAACCCTTCCGTCCGTCTCTGTGTATTGTTGCTCCAGCTGCTCTTGCTGCTTCTCCAGTTTCCCTATATCAGTTCTCAATGCTGTTGTTGAGCGGAATTCGCTCCAGAACTCTCTAAGTTCACTCAGCACCATTGCCATTTGCCGCTGTAAGGTGCAGAGAGGAGGCTGCTCACTGGTGCCATTACTTTGTCTCGAGGACTCAGAGGCCTGTGACGTTTCGCTGCCAGAGTCTGAAATTCTGCCGTCCTCGCAGCGAATAAGTGTTTTTTTAGGACTCTTCTCCCCTCTCTTCGACATTATAACTCCTCCAATGCAGTTTCTGATGTTCAGATTTCTCGATAAACGCAGTTAATTCGGAGGTTATTTTGACTTTACAGGGAGCCTGTAAATTAAGCTTGCATCAGGGGGAGTGACGTCACCGGAAGTCGGCAGATGGACTCTTAAGGGATAAAGATCACATATTTTGGTAAATGTCCACAGTAATAAATAATGTGGTCGAGAAATCCAAGGAATATAAATGGAACCCAAGTAGAATTATAACCAATTATGTTTTTTAAAGTTTTTATTGCGGTGTCAGTAGCTCTTTCACTCTAAGCTGTTTTTTGAAAATAGAACGACATCTCAGCCCTAAAAAAGTGTATGTTGTAAGCAGAACTACCAACACACAACTATATTCAAATTAATGGCTAAATTCTAAACTCTTTACTCTAATGAACAGGGTAATATGACAAAGAGACTACATACAGTACCTGCAAAATAGTAGTGATGCAACGAGAAACTGAGCTGGGCTCACTAAGCTGCACGCCAGTTCTACCCTGTTCAACCCATGTCTCACACATCTCCCCCACTCATTATAAAAGACTCCTTGCGAACGCATGGCTGACACCATCTTCTATTCTGAACATGATGGAAAAAAAATGAGCGTCACCCATCACTGATGGCACTCATTCACCCTCTATTAAGTGCTCTCAGCTTGGTCCCCACACTGCAGTACATCATGTAGAACAATGGAAACATCAAATCTAACACCAGAACGAAATCAAACCTGCTACATCTCATCACATAATCAGAAGAACTGTGCAGGGTATTAAAAAGCTGGTATCGCACAGAAAAACGCTAAGCAAAACTGGGCAGGGGGGTTAATGCCTACCCCTTTCAGAAATACTTAGCAGTAGACTGCTAGCCACTGTTTGAGTGAGTCCATGACATTAATACCGTTATAAACTATATATATATATATATATATATATATATATATATATATATATATATATATATATATATATATATAACATACATACATACATACATACATATACATACACACACACACACATATATATATATATATATATATATATATATATACACACACACACACACACACACACACACACACATATATATATATAATACATATACATTACACATATATTACACAGACACTTTTTTTTTTTTTTTTTTTAATTTTGCTAGTCAATCTGTGCCAAGTGCTATGCATTTTCACACGTCAAACTGCTAATCAGTTTGTTCAGCTTATTTAAAACCCTGCTGTGCAGTATAAGCAGATACATACAGGTCACAAAAACGTTTCCACTCTCAGTGTCTGAGGCAGAAGTGGTTTCCCCGCACTAGAAAGCCTCATATTTCTCCAGTTTTATTACCAGCTTCATGGAAGCCTCCCAACAGCCACCTGTACAGCGATGAAGACCGCCTGGGCTACTATGTTGCAAAACGAATGCCTGGGAAGCAATGAATCCACGTATCTGAAGGTACCAGTTGCTCAAAAGCCAGCCTCTCTTCTGAACTCAACCTGTCACAAATAAAATGGTCCGTGGTGCATTCAAGCGGTCAGGCTGCTTCCAAGGCATGGTCTGGTAGGTGCGGAGGGATCATGATCAGAAGCGCGTCACCAAAAAGTTCCCAAAATGTCTTTTAAATATGCAAGGGGATCTAACCCCTCTGCACCTTCCTGATTTCCCAAAACCCTGACATTGACTGCTCTTGCGATATTTTCTGTTTGAATACCTTGTTCTTCTATACAATCCCAGTGACTGCAGACAAATATTTGTTATCAGACTCAGTAGCTGATTTGGTTTCATTAATCATCATCAAATCAGTTTTTGCCACCGTAGCTGTTAAGACTTTAAATGAAGAAATATGACTTTTGAGGAAAGCATTGCCACCAAGAGTACAGCTTCTCAGATGGCCTTAAGTCTTGGTTCCGCCTTGGTATCCTCCAGTCTCTGCCCAATTCAAGGCTGACAAGCCCTGGGAGGCTTGTTGCTTTCCAGTGTTCCAACCGAGTCATGGTTTTCGGCACCTCATGGTCAATTCACCAAAAAATAACTCCTTTTCTTCTTTTACACCTTAAGAGTAAAAAACTCAAAGTTGCATTTTAAAGTCTGTTTTTATCTTCAAGACGTTCCAGAGGAGCTCTTTAAAATACAGATGATCCCAATGGCCACACCCTCATACAATTTATTTTGTAAAGAAAATTAAATTCCCACTAGCTCTTCCATATCAGCTTTTCAACATCCCCACAAGCTGGTTTTAAGATACAAGCAGTTCCATGCAACCTAACCACCAGTGGGCACCTGGAAACAAGCCGTCACAGCTTAGTGTGCCTTTCCTGGTCAAAAGTCACAAATAAAAGATGGTGTCTCTTTTGTCTCTCCAGTCAAAATACATCATAATCTGGGACACCTCCCCTTCCTCCCACCTGTGATCTTTTCCACTCTTCTTCCCTCTAACCCCAAGACCTCTTGGATATCATCATGTGCTTTATGGAAAAATGCCACATCTGGACCTTTTCGTCTCTGCTGTTAGAATCTCCCCACTCTTTCCCTCAACACTACCATCGCGGAGTAATCCTCTACCTTGAATTATTCTCTTGGTGCCCTTAAAACTTCTATTACCACCACCTACCACCACCACCCCTCCTCCTCCACTACTGCCCCTACAGACTGCTCTTCAGTAAAAAGTTTGCATAGCCTCATCTCACTGACCACCTCCCACAATATGTTGGAATACTTGCAATAGTTACCACTCCAGACTACAAGCTTCTAACATCCATTCTAACCAGAAAGAAGGCTTCAGAGTATACTCCCCCAACTAATTCAATTAGATCAAACATGCTTCCTACTAGGAAGAAACGCAGCAGACTATGTCAGACATACCCTTCATATAAAGGATTTAAATCCTACAGCTTACTCCAGCAGTAATAAAGAGTATGGATGCAGAAAAGGCTTTCGACCAAGTCAACTGGGCATATCTACACGGACCATGCCGGGTTTGGTTTCTCCTCAACAGTACTTCAGTTCATCCAAACCCTTTATAAAGCTCCCCAAGCCTTTGTTCGAGTTAATGAATACATTTCCTCTGGAGCTGCTCTAGGTCAAGGCACCCGACAGGGATGCCCACTATTCTCCATTATTTGCATTACACATGGAGACGCTAGCCCAGAACAATCAGACAGGACGAAGGGGCAAGTGGAGTCACCATAGGCACGTAAAAGCCATAAAGTCAAGCTATACGCAGACAATATGCTGCTGTACCTTACTTCCCCCAAAACATCACTCCCTAGAGTAATGTCACTAATAAAAGAATACACGAGCAAAACAAATTCTTAACCTTCACTATTCTCTCCCAGCCTCCCACAACAGAAATTCCCAAAGAAATGGTCCCTGAACAAATTAAAATATCTTGACATTGTCTTACGATCTACAACTGCCTTCCTTTTTCAAGATAATTATGCCCCACTGCTCCAACAGGTAAAAGAAGATATTAAAAGGCAGCTTTTACTTCCGCTTCTTTTATACACCCAAATACAAGCAGTTAAAATGAATATCCTCCCACAATATCTTTGTTTCAATGTGCCCCAATTTTTTTTTCCTTCAAAAAAGCAGTTAAATGATATGCAGCGCCAATTATACAGATTCATATGGGCCAATACCAGACTCAGAGTCCACAGTTCCTTACTTTTATCGAGAAAGTCCTTGGGGGGCCTGGGGTTGGGCAGTCCCTACTCTTTCAGATTACTAGGTGGCATCCCAAACAACAATGGCGTTTTTCTGGTCAAGCCAGAAGATCACAGCATACTGGAAAGCAATGGAAGAGGAGCAGGCAACAGACAGGCACCTAATCTTCTATCACAGCAAACCTCATCTGCAAGACAAACTATTGAAAGCGCACTACAGCACACTGGAGGTCACACTAAAGGCATGGGACCAATTTGTGAGATACTCGCAGGTCGCAGATCACCTTTGGAGATTTGTCTGACTGGCATGGGACAAAGAGCGCCCCAGCACACATTTCCCCATGGTACAACAAGCTGAAAATGGGCTCCAATACCCAGACCAACTGCTAATAAGGAACATTGTGAAAGTATTCAAACAATGTAAAACTGAATTTGGTTGGTCAAACTAGGACCATTTCTGTTATCTCCAACTTAGACACTACATACAAAATACACCAAGGTTAACCAGACAGGAAGAATCAGGGCCACAGAAACTGACCTCTACTTTAAAGACATTTGTTAAGAAACCTAGAACAGGGAGCAATAACCAAAATAAAAATGTCTTAACCCTAAACCAAGCAACAGCATCAGAGTACCTCATCCTTGCATAGTTTGGTTAGTAGTTCTGGTTAGAGGTTAACAAGAATACTGTTACCTTAGATAGACACAGGCCTTATGTAATTAGCAGGCAGAAAATGGAGGGATTGTAATGATATTTTTCAGACTACTTTATTTATTATTTAGTTTTTTGTTAATCAGGTAAGTACACTAAGCAGAAAATGCTTTTTCAGGTACAACCCTGAAGAAAAATAACACTGTGCATGGAATGACATAACATAGGAATCAGCATTAACAATGTACAAAACAATGGAAAACAGAGTTGGAATGACTTATTACACATAGCATGGGTCAATAGAGGAAACACTGTAGACATGGGGGTTAGTATAGCAAGGCTCAAAAGTGGAGCCCGTGTATACATATTTTGGGGGGTGTTAGTATCCTAGTGAGTAGGGACAGGGGCGAGACCATTGTGCTATATACGAAAGCAACAACAGGGTAATAGACAGTGAGGTGCAAGTCAAACAGCATCAGGCGAGAAGGTCCCAGGATGGGGAGGTCAGAACGCCGCAAAAAACACAGGGTAGACTAATAAGTGCAGGGAGTAAACTAAGCTGCATTGCAACAGTTACAAGCGGAGATGCTCTGGAGGCATTTGTGAAAGGCAATACGGAAGCCAACTGTAGAGGATCCAACACAAATTTCAGGCAGCACAGTATTCCATGAGCTAGGGGGCAAAGTATTGGAATGCTGCTGCCCCAAGATCAGTCCCTAGCATAGGAACAGCAAGCAGGGAAAGATTCAGGGACCTTAAAGGATAAGAGCTATGCTGAGGTTTAAGAAGTTCAGCAAGGTGTAGTTGCTGTTGATACTTCAGACTATTATACATAGTGCATGCAGTAGCTAACTCACGGGCATGGTTAGGACTGAGGCAACCAAGGGATTTGTACAGGGAGCAATGGTATGAATTTATTTGTGGCCAAAGCGAAGCAGATATTTGTGGCCAAAGCGAAGCAGATGTTATTTTAACACATCCCACCTCCTAAGTGTGGACTTTGCTGTAGATAGGGCATATACAATGACATTATGAGCTTAGGTAATAATAGACTCCAGGCAATTGATAGGCAGGCCTGGGCAGTGAAGTTGGTCCTAATTCTGAAGGCAAGTCCTAGTCTAGGGTTTATGGTCTTGCAGTTCTTGGTAATGTGCGTATGAAAGTCAAGAGAGGGATCAAGTGTAATGCCCAGATAGTTGAAAGTCTGCAAAGAAGTCAAGTCAGGTACCACCTATATTAGGATACCTGCACAGGGGTTAGACAGCTTCTTAATTGGGGGAGGGGGGGGGATGCAAAAAACGTAGTCTCATTTTAGCTACCTTAGGAGCAGCCTGTTATGTGTAAGCCACATCTGCACTGCCTGGAGGTCATATGTTGCATGTGGTATTAGAGCTAGCTAGGAGCACAAGATCATCATCGTACAGAATCGGCACACTGAACTTTAGGCATTCATGTATGTAAAGGCAGGTCATACTTGACTCCTGTCATCAATTATTGAGACCCTGATGTATATAATGGAAAAACTCATGTATGCTCTCAAGTTTCTCAATAAAGTATATCAAAAAAGTTATCACTCAACCACAGTACTTAAAGAATGCTCTCAATCAACCATGATGTCAGTGACCTCCCACCCACAGCTGAAGATACTGTACTTCCATCTCTTCCATTCCCATTGACCTGCCTGTGGTTTTCCATGTCACTGACCACTACACACTCCTAGATAGCACCAGTTTTCTTGGCTCCTTTCTCCCTGGGTTCAAAACTGCTCTTTCAGTGTCTCTAGGGGCAGCTTCTCATCTGAACCACAAACCTTACTCAACTGGGCACCTCCTCATGCCTCTTATTGTGCATTTTCCATCTTCCTTCTTCGTGGATACAGGAACGCAATTTCAAAAGCCCTGGATGCTGCTTCAGACTGGTCTTCCTGTGTTCAACGTCTGTATAGATGTAGTGCATGCAATTTTTGAAACTGAAGCAATCGGATGCACTTTATGGCATTATGTATCCCTCTAACCTTGGAAGCACCTGGAATTGGCTGTCAGTCAGCTAGACCATCTTCACCTATAGAGCAGTGGTACCAACAGAGAAGGAGAGGTGAAACAGGCCAACTGCACCCAACAAGCCAAGTGGTAGATTTCAGCAGTAACAGAGAGCACAAATCAGCCAAAGCAGAATTAAAGGACACTGGAGAGGTATACAAGTGGGATGTCCACCAGTAAAGTACAGTTGCTTTAGATCGTATCTCTTGCAGTAGGTCACAACACATGGAATATCAGCCACAGGAGTCATTTCCTCTGAAGGACTTCTCAGCAGTAGACAATGGGACCTCCCCCTAACATTACCACTTAGTGTCTGTATGGCACATATAAAAGGGGGAGGTCCCAGCTACTCCTCAGCTCTTTTCCATTCTAGTGACCGTATGAGAAACCATTTCTCAGGCCTCCGATGAGAACAGAGGAAGGGGAAAAATGCAGCAGCTCATGGAGTCGTAAAAGGACAGGAGCAAGGAACCCTTCTGAAGTAACAGCAAGGGGGAAAGTGAGCAGGGCTGCAAGAGATACTCTAGACAATCTACTGTTATAGTAAGGTTTTATGCAACTGTACTATCTTCTTCGAGACAATCTCTTACAGCAGGCCATAACACATGGGAAGATTCCCAAGCAGTTATGCCAAGGGGAGGAGGAGGAAGTGAACTATCAGAACTTGGGACACGCGGCCTTGTAAAATGGCCCATCCAAAAGCAGTTCGCTTCTGGGAAGCGATGTCTAGACTGTAATGTTTCATGACTATGTACAGTAGACCATATGGCGGTCTCGCAGATTTCTAAGGCAGAGATACCCCAGAAACACGCTATGGAGGCAGCCATGCCTATGGCAGAATGGTTTTACAACCCCTGTGTGAGGTTTGTCGTATCTTTTATAAATAAATGAAATGCAGCTGGCAAACCACGTGGACAAGCACGGCATCAAAACCTGAATGCCCTGATTTTCAGGGGTGAAAGAAACAAACAGTTGCTCATATTTTCGCAACTGTGAGGTGCAGAAGATAAAGACTCAATGTTCTATGCACATCGAGAGTATGAAGCAGGGATTCCCCTGAATTTGCAGGCTCCACATAGTACACTGGTAAGTGGATAGCTTGATTTAAAGTAAATTTATAAACAACCTTTGGCAAAAACTACGGGTTGGTGCATAAAGTCACCCTATCGTTATGAAATTGCAGGTAGGGAGGTTTGCACATTAGTGCCTGTAACTCAAATAAGTCTACCCGACGTAATGGCAACTAAGAATATAGTTTTCCAAGAATAATAACGGAGCTCGCTGGATTCAGCAGGCTCAAAAGGACCTGTAGTCAATTTTTCCAAGCACAAAATTCAAATCCCACACAGGGACTGGATCCCAGATAGGGGGATGAAGGTGTAGAATGCCTTTTAAAAAGGTTCTGATCAAAGATAACTAGAATGCGGCAATGGCCGAAAGGTGGACTTTTACAGAGGAATATTTCAGTCCACCCTCTGACAAAAAGAGCAATTGTCTAAGACGCTCTGAGGGAACACTCACAAGGTTCTAAATCCTGCATAGATGCCCAAATGGAGAAGCGTTTTTACTTCATAGAACAGGAAAACTGCGCAGATGGTTTTCTGGCAGCCCAGAGAACTTCTGCTACCTTTGGGGACACCCTGAAGCACGAGAGAACTACGTCCTCAGGAGCCAGGCGTGCAGACGAAGGGAGTGATGGTCCGGGTGTAGCAGGGAGCCTTGCGCCTGGGACAACCGAGCACGACAAAAATCGGCAGAGGTAGGGGATCTGGTTCCGAGAGCTGTAGAAGCAGAGGGATCCAAAATCGGTCTTGGCTAGAAGTGCTATGAGAATTAGATGCCCTGTCTCAGATCAGTTTGATTAGTACTCTGACCGAGAGGAAAGGGAGGGAAGGCGTAAAGAAATCTTCCTGTCCCATAAGAGGTAACACGTCCCACCACACAGTTCCAGGATCTCGCTCGAGAGAGCAGTAAAGAGGCAGTTTTGCGGAGAGGCATATAGGGCCAACTCTGGTCAGCCCCATTGGTGGAAGATGTCGTTTAGGACATCTGGTAGGATTTCCTACTCAGGGACCCATGCAGTGATCTGCTCAGGGCATCTGCCAGGGTGGAAACCCTGGGGATGTGGACTGCCAGAAGACTGATATTTCTCTGGATCGCCCAGTACCAGACTCATCTATTCTCTGCAGAGAGGGTATGAATGGGTGCCCCCTTGCTTGTTTAGGTAGTGACCTAGCCGAATTATCTGATTGCACCTGAAAGCAATCGGGGGAAGGAGAGTCTCTAACACCTGCAAGGTGTAGAGGACTGCCCTCGTCTCCAAGACACTGATGTGGAGACTGGTCTCTACCGGCATCCAGGATCATTGGGACCCGACAGGCAGGAGATTAGCACCCCACCCTGTCGTGGAGGCATCTGTAGTCAGAATGAAACTGTATAATTTGTCCCTGGACATCCACCTTTGTAGCGCTCTAAGAGCCGGGAAGACATCAGGACTGGGGCATCTAAATCGTCCTCCTTCTGGTCCCATTGGACTCTCAGGAAATACTGAAGGACCCTCATATTCAACCCGACATTGGGGACTGCCGGAATTTGTGTCATCTGCAAAGAGACATACTTTTCCTTCCAGTCCCTCTGCAATGTCACTTATAAAGACATTGAAGAGGACCGGTCCTAATACTGAACCCTGCGGTACCCCACTACTAACCCCCCTTTTTTCAGAGTGGACTCCATTTACTATTACTCTCTGTGTCCTATTCTCCAGCCAATTCTTTACCCACGCTGTCATCTTGGGACCCACTCCCAGGCTGGCTAACCTGTATATTAATCTTTTGTGTGGGACTGTGTCAAATGCCTTGCTAAAGTCTAGGTAGGCCATGTCCACAGCTGTGCCACACCCTGAACCGGGTGCCAAGGTTAAGACTTCAGTGAAGCCAACTTTAGCTTCACTGCAAAACTTTCTTGCAGTTTCAGGCAGACAAAAAATTCCTTTCAGACAGTCCAAAAGTAATTATTGGAGATTTCCTCATGATGTAAAAAAATATAGAAAGAAAAACAGCGATTATTGAGGAGTGAGTTGAGTCAGCCAAAAAGAACACAGAAAAACTGTTGGTGTGGGTCCAACTG
The DNA here is from genome assembly GCA_016271365.2 of Neoceratodus forsteri. Taxonomy (NCBI): domain Eukaryota; kingdom Metazoa; phylum Chordata; order Ceratodontiformes; family Ceratodontidae; genus Neoceratodus; species Neoceratodus forsteri. Next base: position 1,049,201,723 of record CM028131.1, read on the forward strand.
TTGGGGGTGGGGGGCAGTTAACAGCTCACTCCATGAACAATTGATTACCATGGCCAGGTTGGAAAAAAAAAAAAAAAAACACATTGCTCTTGGGAAATTTAAGGCTGACTGGACTTTCAGCAAATATTCCTAATTCTGGGTTAAAAATCAGAGGTTGAAAATGTTTAGCCCTTGCACCTAAGCAACCACTTGTTCTGGAATAAGTGTTCAGACCCCAATCAAGACAGAAACAACAAGAATCTTCATCTGTGAGAGGGGTAAGATATGTGATCTGTACCTTTGCTTCTGTAGTGCAGAGGAATAAACTGCTTCTAGCTGTGAGAACAAAAAAATTTGTTTTTTTGTAGGAAGGCACCAAGTTTCATTAGTACCAGGATTTCTGCCTTGCAACTCAGCGATGCAGGAAACATTTTCTCATGCTGAGAACCAAATTTCTACGAGCAGGAGTTACGGCTATATTACAATCTCCTACTAAACAAACTTATTCAAAGCAAGGATTATTTCTCCTCTTCATGTTAATGCAGTACAAGTCTTAATAATACTGACCTGCCAACAGATCTGGGATCAGACCAGAATGAAAAAACTGCAGACAATATCCAATACATCCCAATGGCTACTTAATGGTTTAGTCTAGGTCATGGACATTATAATTTACTTTAATGGGCGTCTACTTGAGCAATAAGCCACAAGGGGGTTTGGGTTATAGGGGGATTTACCACGGCCAGAGTGGTTTGCACCTCGTGGGTAAATCCGTACCAGCAGTGGTAAATCCCCCAATAATCCAGATCCCCCCAAGTGGCTTACTGCGATTATACCAAGTACTGGTTTTCTTAGTAAAAAAAAAAAAAAAGCAGTACTTGGTATAATACTTAATAAGCTACTCAGTATTAAAGCAGTGTTTTTATTTTGTTTCCCTGATGTACAGAGCTGCTTGTTTATAGCCTCGCTTAGCGAAACAAGATGGCAGTCGCAGTTCCGTGATTTCGGCGTGGGATTTTTTTTTTTTTTTTTTAAAGATGCGGCTGGCTGGCACCTTTTGCGGTGATCAGAGGATTTACAACAGAGGGAAGGTGCCAGCCTGCCGTTCTGATTGGTTGGTGTCCGAGATGCATGGTATAATGCACACTGGACCATCACACTGAAAGTGCAAGTACAATCTTTTGAATTCAGTCAAAGGGTCACTAATCAAGTCATTTGTTCTACAAGTGGTACAGTTTTATCTTTAGTTCAGCTGCCTCTAACCAAAAACAAAAACAAACCAACCAAAAAAAAAAAAAAAGACTTAAAGGCTCTAATCCATTTTCTCATCCACCTCCTTTCATCTGGACCCCATTTTCACTACACACCAAAGCATCTAACGGTAATGTGCACTCTTTTTTTTTTTTTTTAGATCTCATAACACTGATCTGACATTTTGCCTTACCTTTACTGGATTCCACAATTTCTGAATCCACTGTTGGCTGTTGTGAATCATCTTCGTCACTTTTTTTTACTGGCTGTTGTGAATCTTCTTTGTTACTTTTTCTTAATTTGTCCCTTTCCGCTGGGGTAGGCAGTTTCTGCCTCAGAGGTTTCAGTTCAAATGCCTGAAAGGTTTTAACCTGAGTTTTCTCTACTGAAAGTACTTCTTGTGTAGCATCCTTCTGAATACTGCTATGTTCAACAGTCTTATTTCCACTGTTAGCCTTCATTTCATCTTGTTTAGAGTCCTCTTCCGTGGAATTCAAAGCCATCCTTTCTTCTTTGTCAATACATTCAAGTTCAAGCCGAATCTGCTTGTATTTTAAAAGAAGGTCTTCAAACGTTTCCTCCATGTTTTCATTTTTAGATGAGTAACTCTGTTTTCTACTAGGAGATCTTCCAAAGTTCTTTTCTGAATCAGCTGTGAAGGAAGCTAATATTTTCTCTGTCATTAAACAGAAATCCTAATACTGAGTGACAAAAACAGAATTAGCTAACAAGGACGTTCTATAGAACTCCTGCAAAACAGTCAATGGTAAACAGATGCTGACATGACAACAAAAAAAAAAAGTTTTGTAAAATTTGATCCATATCACATATTAGTATCAGAATATAAATATATGAGGGCCAGCCCAATGATGTGGAGGGCAGAGGAGCTGGCAGCCTGGCACCATAATTCCAGTCACGTCTGCGACCCAGGTTCAGGAATGGACAAGGGCTGCTCATGAGATGGCAAGATGAGGGATGACTGACAGTCCCAGGATAGCTCTCTTCCCTCAAGGAAGGGGGACTGAGCCTGTGGCTTGCCCGACACCCAGTAGAGGTTGAGTGACAGCACCAGTGGGACCAGTAGACATGATCATCAGTGTCACGCACATCATTCCTAGATTCCCGGGGAAAACAAGGAAAATGCCTCAGCTCTCTCGAGATCCTACAATGCGTCCTTGCAGAGCCACCACGACTGGCCACCTGCCGATCGACTGTGAGTAGAGGTTAACCAGTAAGTCCATGAGGCGGTCGGTGACTGGGCTGAGGGGATGCCACCAGGACCGGGGATGTAGGTAGAGAAACAATTACAGAAGCTAAAAAACAACAAACTGCAGTGCGCTCAGAAATTTAGCAAAGTAACAAACTATTTAAATAACGGCAACATCACAGGAGACTACACGCCACTGAGCAGATGCTCAATCCAACATTAAAACACATAAGGTCTGAAATAAGCGAGAACTGGGAGCCATTTTTCTTATGCTGAAGCATCTCTATATAGCCTGCTTGTGCACCCTCCCAAGTTCTCCTAGAACTGATAGAAGCAAAATGCCAGCATGCAGAATCCTTAATAGAAGCACAAAATGACTGGTAGGACCATCCATTTTGCCCTATTTTTCCCTTTCAGCACCTTGAACCCAGTTTGGTCACTGGCGTCCCTCCCATCTCCCTTCCCTCTACTTATTTTGCCAGTGTGCCTATCTCACACATGCTTTAAACTCCCAACTGGACTTAACCCCCACTACCTCTTCTAGCAGGCTACTCCGTGCATCTACCACCATTTCTGTGAACTATTTCACCACATTTCTCTTATAATTCACCCCTCCACCCCTGCTTCACATGTGCCCGTATTCTGGTACTTTTCCTACTCTGAAAGAGACTACCCACCTGGCTCCTTGTTTACCCATGTGAGGTACAGGACTCAACCATGTCCCCTCGGGTGTTCCTCCAGGGAGTGCATGTTGAGATCCCATAGCCCCTCAAGTGTCTCCCATGCAATCCCCACACCTTTTTGGTAGCCCTCCTCTGGACTGCTTTCACAGACGTCCTTGTGGAGATGCATCCTTGGGAATGGGACACAGTCCTCCAGGTGGGATCTCATTAGTGAGCAATATAGTTGCCAACACCATCACCCTTTTCCTGCTAGAAATCCCCCCCCCATGCACCCTAGCATCCCACTAACCTTGTGTACTGCCCCGCCACCTATTTAAAATCCTGCATTAACAAAAAAAAAAAAAAAAAACACACACTTCAGCTTGGATTTCTTATGAAAACGATCACCATCTGGCCTACGTGTCGTCTGCTTGTCTGCACCAACCAGCAAGCATAGCACATTACAATCCGTTACGGAAATGATTAAGATGTCAGATGAAGACAAGTGCTGCTGAACTGTGTATAAAAATAACGTTTCCCCCGTGATGGGGGCTCTTTTTTCTTCACATGCCAACAAGGATGTAAAGAGAAAATCATAATTCTAAAGAGAACATAAAAATAAAGTATGAGGCTATCAGGGTTTGAGGCAAAGACCACTGGCTCTAGGTGGCTGAAGGCTGACTTCTGCTACTAAAATCCAATTCCCTGCAGTTGATATCAGAGCAGTAGGCAGCAGTGGGAGACCCAATAGCCTGCAGTGCATGTTAAGAGTTCGTACAAGTGCTGATCTTTTGTTTGCCTGTCCCACTGTCCTCCCTGGACTAAGTTACAGCCACAGAGGACTGTACCTTCCCCTGGAGAAATGAAGACCTGGAAAATATCTGATCAGAGAGATTATAAAAGCTCTAACATGCACTGCTTTTGAATCTCCCACTGCTGCTTACTGCTCTGACGTCAGCAGCAGGGAATTCTGGGAAATTTGTCTGAGACAATCTACTATACTACAGTAAACACTGTAGGTGGGATATACAAAAGGGTTGCACCATGCGCAATGCACCCCGGCGCGATATTCAAAGAGGCATGGTGTGCTGCCCAACTCCCGATGTGCCGGAGCGCATTGGTAATGTATGCAGCGCAAGGGCATGCCCATGCATATGTGGCACATCCAGATATTCAGCCCGGGATGTGCGGCACAGATGCTGGCACAACTCCGCCTTGCGCCGCTCACGGGGGGCACAAAGATGTGCCTGGTAAATCCAGGAGCAAGTCCTGGCCACCCACAGGCGAGCTGCCGTATTGCAGGGCGCAACACAGCAGTCGCCAGCCGTGGGTGGTCACCCGCCCACTCAGAACACTGTCCACAAGCTCCTTGCCCAGGGAGCGTTGTGTCCCCCCGATCACAGGCATAAGTAATGAACATCCTGGTGGTCCACTGGACCCCTCACCATCAGCTCAATCGCGGGCATAAGTAATGAACATCCCGGGTGGTCGAGTGGACCACCCCACCGCTCTGATCGCGGGCGGATATAGCGAAATCACTCCTGGTGGTCCAGTGGACCCCTCCCCACCCACCCGGGTCCCCAGCCACCCAGCACCCCCCAGTCAGCATCCCCATCTCTCTCTCCTCTCGTCCCCAGTTCTCTCTCCTCCCCCCCTTCTCTCGTCCCTCCCCAGCGTCCCTGTGCCCCTCTCTGGCCCATCCCCTCTCTCTCGTCCACCCCCGTGTCAGCCCCTCCTCCCCGTCCCGGCCCCCACCCTCTCTCTCTCTCTCCCCGGCCCCCTCTCTCTCTCTCTCTCGTGTCCGCCCACCCACTCTCTCTCTCTCGTCCCTTCACTCTCTCTCTCTCTCTCTCGTCCCCTTCTCTCTCTCTCTCTCTCTCTCTCTCTCTCGTCCCTTCACTCCTCCTCTCTCTCTCTCTCGTCCCTTCTCTCTCTCTCGTCCTTCACTCTCTCTCTCTCTCTCTTCCTCTCTCTCTCTCTCTCGTCCCTTCCTCTCTCTCTCTCTCTCGTCCCTTCACTCTCTCTCTCTCGTCCCTTCACTCTCTCTCTCTCTCGTCCCTTCCTCTCTCTCTCTCTCTCGTCCCTTCCTCTCTCTCTCTCTCTCGTCCCTTCACTCTCTCTCTCTCTCGTCCCTTCACTCTCTCTCTCTCTCGTCCTTCCTCTCTCTCTCTCGTCCCTTCACTCTCTCTCTCTCTCTCGTCCCCTTCACTCTCTCTCTCTCGTCCCCTTCACTCTCTCTCTCTCGTCCCCTTCACTCTCTCTCTCGTCTCACTCTCTCTCTCTCTCGTCCCTTCACTCTCCTCTCTCTCTCGTCCTTCTCTCTCTCTCTCTCTCTCTCTCTCGTCCTTCTCTCTCTCTCTCTCTCTCTCTCTCTCTCTCTCGTCCCTTCACTCTCACTCTCTCTCTCTCTCGTCCCTTCATTCCTCTCTCTCTCTCTCTCTCGCTCCTTCACTCTCTCTCTCTCTCTCGTCCCTTCACTCTCTCTCTCTCTCGTCCCTTCCTCTCTCTCTCTCCCTTCACTCTCTCTCTCTCTCGTCCCTTCACTCTCTCTCTCTCGTCCCTTCCTCTCTCTCTCTCTCGTCCCTTCACTCTCTCTCTCTCTGTCCCCTTCACTCTCTCTCTCTCTCGTCCCTTCACTCTCTCTCTCTCTCTACGTCCTTCACTCTCTCTCTCTCTCTC